>CM039510.1:49715237-49737517 GCA_022432975.1 Begonia masoniana
AAACATGGCGTAGTGATGAAAGCAAGAACCGACAGTGGCAAGAGATTGTCGAAGTATGCTACCATGGAGGGAATGTCAAGAGATTTTGGGCTGACGTGACATAAAGACTGCAGCCTATGTTATCAACCGCATTCCTCAACCAATGCTTGGATGTTCACTCTTTGCGAGAGACGGTGGAAGCAAGACCCTGCAGTTGGTCACTTCCGAGTTGTTCGGCTGTGTGGTTTACGTATTGTGTCAGATCATTTGCGCAGCAAATTTGATAAGAAGGCAATTCGTTGTATTTTCATTGGATATGACAATCAAAGAAAAGGGTGGAAATGTTATGACCCAAAGAGTGGTAGATGCTTTGTATCACGAAATATGGTGTTTGATGAAGCATCTTCATGGTGGTCTTCTAACGAAGAGGAATTACCAGATCCCAAAATTCTTGAAGATCAATTACAACTAATGGGGGAGCATGTTGTAAAGGTGCGACAAGATCTAGTAGCACATGAAGAAGTGGAAGATGATGAAAGATTTGCACCAACCAGTTGATTGTACAATACCACTTTATTGCGATAATCAATCAGCAATCCGTTTGGCGGAGAATCCGGTATTTCATGCGAGGACTAAGCATGTAGAAGTACATTATTATTTCATTAGAGAAAAAGTCTTACAAGAAGAGATAGAGATGTATCATGTGAAGACAACCAATCAAGTTGCAGATTTGTTCACAAAAAGTCTGAATGTCAGCAAATTTGAAGAATTCCGAAAGCAACTTAACATGATGGCCGACATTGAGGGGGAGTGTGATATTCAATGTGTCCCACTTTTAATGAGAAGAAGAAAAATAAGAGTTTTTCTTCTTTAGACCACGGCGCCTCTCTTATTCATGTTCACATTCCTTATTTTAAGGAATGTGCTCCCTGCAACCCTCTATAAATAGAGACCTGCAAGAACAATCTATGCATCTCATCTCAAATATCGTAGAGAAAGTGAGTGGCTTTTGTAGTATTTTTTTTTATTCAATAAAGTGTGTGTAGTATTTTCTTACTTGAGTTCAACAAGAGAGAGTCCAGAAATTGAGGGTGTAATACCCGATTCTTTACGGAATTTTGTATATATATATATATATATATATATATATATATATATATATGACATTTTTGTAATTATGTCAAATTAAGTCGGTTTCGTGAAAAGAAAGCGTTATTACGATCCTAATAATTAATATGGATTTTAAGAAAATTTTGGGAATTTTAGGAGAATAACGCTAATTTTACGAGAATTACATTTCTCGTAATATAAAAGACGTTGTGGTAAAAATAGTAAACGTGGTCCGTTTTGCGTACAGAAAGTTTTAATTGAACCCTAGTAATAAGTTTGAATAATTGGTGAAATAAGAAATTTTGGAGAAACCGAATCGTTAGCTAAATAACGAAACAAAGGACGAAACGAATAGAAAATCAAAGGAATGGCGAAATTGTAATTTGTCAAATAAAACTTTAATTAAAAACACAAATCTCTCTTCTCCAGAAACACTTTACGATTTTCTTCTCTGCACATTTCTCTCCCTGGCGATTTTTCATCGCCTCTCACGTGTTCTCCTCTGCCGACGGCTGGTTCCTCCTCCGGCGACTTCCGTTCTTCGCATTTCCTTCCCCAAACCCGATTCTAAGTAAGTCTCTAACGTTTCCCGGCTTTAGTTCTTAGTTTCGCGGAGTCAAAAACAATTAGGGTTTCGTTTAGGGTTTCGTTAAAAATGTGATTTAGGGTTTGAAATCGATAGATTTACCGTATTTGTGAATATAATGGACGTGTTGAGCGTTATTGGACGAAGTTAACCTATTTAAGACAAATGTTAGGGAATTATGAATTTTTGGGTTTTTGGAAAAACTTGTTAATGGCGGTTTTGAGGTATCGAGCGTTAATTGTTGTTAAAATGCCTCGATTAGTTAAGTTAGAATTTTAGAAATTTCCTTAGTTAAGGATTTCATAAATTTGGACGTTTAATGTTTAAACGCATTTTAACGACGATTGTTGTGAAATTGCTTAGGTGAACAACGCTCGTGGACGAAGCTTGAAGTTCAACGCGCACGAGGTAAGTTCTCGTGACTTACTGTGGCCGATTGGCTTACACCATATGTCAGAAATCGTGTTGAGGATACGTTGGAGCTTAATTTTTTATGTTGGTCATTGTGTTGTCTAATTGTTTTGGTTGAGTAGTTTAGGTTCGGTTGCTTTATAGGTTGATTGCTTTGACGGTATTTGTAGTGTTTTGATGGTATTTGTAGTGTTTTGATGGTATGCTCTTTATGTATGTTTATATTGAATTGTTCATGTATCATGGTTTCAAAACGTCATGAAAATGAATTTACGCTAGATTTCATGAAAAGAACACGCATGTAAAGGCAAGTAAAGTATCACAGTAAACAACCATGACATGAGGTTATTGGGGATGAGATTCAGACCTGACGTTCTGTGGTGGGCGAGTTTTCCTCCCTTCAAATGGTGTGGGCTGTCTATTTGCTTGACGTGCCCTATCTATCTGTCGAGCGTTTCCGATAATCATAGACTGACACGTACTGATATATGAAATGACATGGACGGTTTTTATAGCATTGAGCATACATGATCATGCGTAGGTATTTACATAGAATTTACTGAGATTTTTATCTCATAGGTGTCTTTATGGTGTAGGTGACATTGAGCAAGGTGAGGACGAGATCCCTCCACCTGAGAAATGATGCAGTTGATGAAGGATGACCCGTGGGAGTGCACTGGGCAGTCGATGCGCCTTGACCCATGGGGGATGTATGTAAGTATTTTGGGGATACGATAGTTAGATCGTAGGAGAAATTGTATAGATTGAACATATTAGGATGTTTTGATGTTTTTAAACGTCTTGGAAACTTATTTTATAACCGCTTGGTGATTTTTGAACAGGAGGAAATGTTAAGTTTTTAAACGGATCCACGCGGTTTGTTTTTATGAAATCGGGTTATGTTTTAAATGTGTTTTGAGTTGTTTATTTTGGGTGATTGGTGAAGTGTGAAATGGGTGAGGTTTGAGCGATTGTATGTTATGTGTTTATAGAGTAGTTTATGTTGAAGTTTTAGTGTATGTTATGTGTATAATATGCAGGGAAAAGAAAGACAGAAGAGGAAAGAAAAAAGAGAAGGAGGCAGAGAACCTGCCGTTCGATCGCCATCGATCGGCAGGATGATCGCAGCTCTCTGAAAGATGATCGCAGCTCTCTGAAATTTTTCCAGATCGCCCCCCCCCATATTTTGTATGTTGGCAATCAATCGCATGATATGGGCGATCGACCGCCCCTATAGATTTTGGGACAAATGTCCCTTCTGCCCCTCAGTGTTTTGGGCCGATGATTTAAATGTTTTTAATTGTTTTAAACATTTGTTTTAATTGTTTTATTCCAATTGTTTTAAGTTTTATTAAAGTGGTTTTCAAAATAGTTACGAAGGATTTTAACAATTTAGTCCACAAATTAAATTCCGCTCAAAAGTCACGAGGTTTACAAGGATAGTAAAAAGGTATGATGATAAAAAAAAATATACAGAAAAATAAGGGTACAGTATTATGATCGCCACTGAGGGAGTGGCAGACAGGAACTGTCCAAGATGTTATTTATGCCGTTTGCGATAACGACGTTTAATATTTGAGCTTGCCATACGAGATAGTTTCCGTTATCTAGTTTGACAGCGAGTGTCTGGTTCATCGAGGGAAACAAAGAAAGAGGAGAGGACAAGGTAACAACAGATGGGGAGGAGGGGATCGCTGAGCTAGGTGACTCCATCTATTAGCTCTGATACCACGTTGAGGTTTAACGTTGAGATTTGCTGAAGAACTAATGAGCAAGAAGAAGATGGTAATGGTAGAAATAGTGGCGAAAAGAGAGATGAGAGAGAGAATGCAGTAAATTGATTATTTTTGCTTTTCTATCTTTTCATTTTGAAAAAGCTTACGTACATTGGAGAAGAAGTAAACTCGTTTTACAAACTCAACTAGAAATACAAACTGCACTTTAACAGTACTCTAACAGGTATTTGCATTCAAGAACAATTAATAAAAATAAAAGAAAGACGAGGAATTGTCGTAAATTGGGAGTGCGATCAGTGAGCGGGAGAAGAGGAAGAAGGCAACGGAACTTTGTTTCTGTACTCGCCCAGAGCCCACAGCGGGAATACTTCTCTGAATGAGGCGAAGTGCAGCGTGCAGTTCTTGAAGAATTCTCCCGTGATTTCCTGCGTTTTGCATTAGAATGTCAGTCACTAAAGTTGTATTTGTTTCAGGATTGGCGTAAAGGAATACCAACCTCTTGGGGGAAATCTCCCTCTTCCGTTTGAGAGTTGATCAGAAACTTTGCACCCAGGTGAACCGGAGCTGGATCTACCTCCGCTGTTCCTCGGCGGAAAACTCGATGATCATTTTCATTCTTAGCACAAGTAAATTATTCAAGGACTAAACTCACCTGTCCGGCTGCAATCAGACCCATCAGACCCCAAGCTGACTGCACTATATTCGATCTCTTTCCATCAAGCGGAATGTATCTCTGAACAACGCCCGACAACCAAATCAAAGTATTTTCATTTTTGTTTTCTCCATTTCAAAAAGCAAAAAAAAAAAAAAAACAAACCTTGTAAGGACACGCGAGGTAGCTCTCTCCCCATCCTCCTTCTAGATTCTGTATTTTGAGTAGAAACTTGGCTCCCCTTCGAAGAGCCTCGCAGTTATGGTACGTCTTTCCGGCCATGGATAAAGCTTTCAGCGCAAACCATGTACCGTAGGTGTAGCAGATTCCCCAGTTTCCATACCAGGAACCATTTCCAACTGTATGTCTTGCAGGAACTGCACTGCCTTTGCGATGAAGTTCTCCACCTCTTTCCTTCTGTGTCCTGGGTAAAGCTTTTTAAACATAATCATACCCTGCAACGCCGAAGATGTGCATTCAACGTGCCTGCAACCAAGATTGATCGTCGCTTAAACTCCATGTGAACTTGACTATATGAATTCTCAAACCAACACTTACTCATGCTCGATGATTAGATCCTCCAGAAATTCAACTGGATTCAGCCACTGATTCGACATAAAAAAAAACATCGTTAATTCATTTTTTAAGATGCACTCTTCATGTTCTGATACTAATATTCGTTTACTTGCCTCCATCCAATAGAAAGGTGACGCCGGCTCCCAAGCTGGTAGACCACCATTCTTACTCTGCACACCAGTTTCAATAGTTGAAGAAAAAGACGAGGAGAGGGAAAAGAGACCACCGTTTAAACGAAACTGGAAAGCCCTTGTTACCTGCATGTTGAGAATGACATTAACGGCATCAAAAAAGCGTTGGGGCTCCATCTTCTCCCCCACCAGTTCAGGAGGTAAAGTTGAGAGTAGGAGGCAGCACTGACAAATCAGAGAAACATCAGCAACATGAAAAAGAAAAAGGAAAAGGAAGAGAAAGAATGTTATGTTTGAGCTAACCTTGAGGTTTTCCGCGGTGCAGTCGGAAACTTGCCATCCATGGTCGCAGTCGGAGAAAGTCCAAGAACCTTTGGACATGTAGCGGAACATGGCTTTGTAGTCAGGAGGATCTTCTCTCACCTTGATAAAATCAGCCAAATGAAACACGTGTTAAGAACTTGAGAAAAGAAGCAGGATCAAGAACACGTCAGTAGATGTGAAAAGAACAAAAAAAAGTGGGAAACCTGAGAGTTCTTGATAAAAGCATGACCATTTTTAAGAGTAGGTGCAATTTCATGGGAGATGTTGCAGGCGAGCAAGGCCTGCATGCCAAGAGCAGCATCCCAGCTCTGACTGCCAAAACTCTGCATCTTCATCCCATCTTCAGCCATCCACAAGTAGTCTGGGATGCGAGCAAGGTGCTTCTTCACATACTCGCTGTTGGGGTCTTCCACCCAGCAAGCAAGCATGCATAAAGGCTGCGCTATTCCAGTAGGCGCTAGTGTTATAAAATAAAAATATGGATAGAGAGAGAAAAAGAGAGATTTTAGTTACCTTTTCGACGCATCCAATTGTGATGTACCTACTACATTCATCTTCGTAGTGAATGTGTCTCATGGTTTCTTTGAGAGCCCTTTCTCTCACCAGCTTGTTGAAAGGCCAGCGAGTCATGAGGGGCTCAGTCAGTATGTACAGACTATCCCAAAGCAAGTCTTGGACAAAAGGATGGGGGAAGTAGAGGTCCTCCTGCGAACCCACAAGCGTATAAGAAAGAACAGAGCGTGTAGTGAAAAATGGACCAAAAGGAGAAAAAGGGAAAAACAAAACCGACCGTGGCACACGTGTGACGCGCCTTCTTCCAATCGATTTGATCGTAAGGCTGGGCGTGGAGCTCTTCTCTGAGTTGCAAAACCAGAGGCGTGAGTGGTGCTTGGAACCTCTTTCCATACAGATAAGACATGGGCATGTACGTAATCCGAGTGTAGCACATCATGTTGGCTGCATTACATTCATGGGAAGGTCATAAAATTGACTGGCCATGGAAGGCAAAAGAGAAAGAGGGCTAGTTGTGGATTTAAGGAGACATACATGGATGAATGGGGACAAAAGTAGGAAGCATCCAGTACTCGGGCGGCATGGGGTTGCTCGCAGACCAGTCGAACAGGTTGAGTACCTGCCATGCGCGCAAATTCAAGAGATCAGTTGGAGTTGGCCATAAACGGGGCCTACACTCAAAAAGTGAGAAAATGAATAGGATACCGAAAGCCAGGTTTTGCCCCAAGAGAGAATGGAAGTGACGCCGCGCTGCCGAATCCAGCTCCTGGCCCTGGCGACGGCGTTGTCTTGGCCCCCATCTGGGCCTTCTCCCAATAAACGCATGGAGATGTAGTTGAATGTTGTGCAGAACATGTTGCTGTTACCCCCAACGTGCAGTCCCCATCCTCCATCTTCATTCTGTAAGTCGTCAAACAACATTTACCATTAACTCTTTCCACTTCCATGTTCATCGCACAATCACATGACGACAATAAAGATCACTCACCTGATGATTGTATATGTAACGTAAGATTTCTTTCTTATGTTCTGGACTGAACACCGTGTCTAGAAAACCCATGATATACATGCACATTATCTGCCCACACGCATGATATGAAAATAAATTAGTAGCCGGAGAGAGAGAGAGAGAGAGAGAGAGAGAGAGAGAGAGAGAGAGAGAGAGAGAGAGAGAGAGAAGTTGGCCACATACCAATGGGCAAAGGTAAAATAAAGGGCCGGAAGTTTCACTCGGCCAATGCCCATCGCTGGACTGAATGGTTGAAAAGAAGAGGGCGGCCCTCCTCATGGCATCAGACGCCATTTCATACGTGATCACTTCGCCATCCCCCACCTTCACTTGCGGAATTCTTTGTTTAAAACCAGTTTCTCTTAGAAGCTGCACCAAATAGCCGACAGCCCCCATTATTAACCCATCGTGTTTTTCTTTTGTCGCTTCCCCAAAAAATAAACATATCGAGAAGCCATAAACCAAGAAAGAAAATATAGACGTGAATAGCAAGTTAAGATTGGTTCTTGATATAAGTTTAAACATACGCCAACTACATTCGGTTCTCCACTAAAAACAAGATACGGCCGGGAAGACTACTCTTTTGTATGTTCTAGTTTTAAAAGTAAACGTTGAAACAGGGAAGAGAACATATTAGTCTTAGATGCCCCTCGAGCCACCCCCACCTTTCATTGTTTTCAACAATATTTCAAGTATTCTTTTTTATTTCCATTGATTTAGGTATTGACCCATCCCTCTTGAGTCATAACTTAGCGACTCTTTCCACCGCTGCATTTTTGTCATCTTTCTATTTTAATGATCATGTTCAGATGCTCTATATTTGATAATGCTTCCAAATCAATAAATATATGCATGATGGCATGCAGGTGTGAGAGAGCCAAGAAAAGTTGGATCTTATGTCCCACGTTCACACAACCAAATCAAACGGTCTTATATAAATATAAAGTGGATTCCCTTATTCATTGAGATAGTTTTTTGAGTGAATTTTACTCTCTCACTTTCTATCATGTTATCAAAGCTAAATTTGTACGATGTGAGGACCGATTAAACATGTTAAACGTGAAAGAAAGAAAAATCTATCACACTATACGTGTGGACGAATGTTGTCCCACATCAACAGAACCAAAACAAACGGTTCTGCATAAATATTAGAGAGATTCTCTCACTCTTTGAACTAGCTTTTAAAGTAAGTTATACCCTCTCACTTTCTATCACAAGTTTTGGTGAAAGTTTCATTATAGTATTTGTTGGTTGGGTTGGTTCGTGCTTGGTAAGATCGTCCATATTACATGGGCACAAGTCTCGGTGAATTGGATTATATTGTTTAAGGTTAAATCTATTTTCACCCTCAAAATATGTTTTTTTTTTAAACCTTCAAAGTATTAACTTTAAAGAAAAAATCTTAAACTATAAAAAATCTAACAAAAAAACCTTTAGCGACGGTCGACCGATATCCCCCCGTTCTGTATTTTACACATTGAACGAGGACCCTTTTTTTTAGAACGATCCCCAGTTCTAAAGGGGTCATCAATTACCTTCTTCACTTTATAAATTAATTTAAAAAAATACCAAACGTTTTGCTTTGGAAGATAATTTATCACTTGTTCATCATATCATAAGAAGATAATCTACAACTTTTTGTAATTTTATAATACTTATATGATTTATTATAATTGTTTTATAAAATAATTAACTAAAATTACAATATATCGTACAAGTATTATAAAAATATAAAATCACGAAAATTTTCAGATTATATTCTCATGATCTGGTGAACATATAGTAAAAATTTTAAGTAAATTGAATATTGTTTGATATTTTTTTTAATTAATTTATAAAATAAAGAAGGTAATTCATGCTCCATTTAGAACAAAGAACGGTGCTCCGTTCTGTGTAAAATAAAGAATAGAGATATCGGTTGACCGTGAGATATTTTTTTTTGTTAAATTTTTTGTAGTTTAAGCACTTTGAGGATTTTTTAAAAAAAAAAAAAAAACCATACTGGATTTCAGCCTGTTGTTTATTATCGTGATGGGATTTGACGTCTTCTTCATCAGCTTCTGCAATATGTTTTATGATCGGAGAGACGACTTTTTCCGATAAACCTCAGCCACCATCCGATCACTAAATGAGAAATACATGATGAAGTAAAGGAAGACGTACCTGCATCCTCCAGAGGAGGTCGGCACTGGGGAAGCCCTTATGACGGTTTAGTGTGAAATTCTTTTGAGCCTCTTCGACCTCGGCTCTCTCTTCAGGGGAGCCAGCGTGGGGATCGAACTCCCATATCTGTCGCCCCACGAAGTTGTTCCTGGTGAAGATGTGGGGATCATTGCCGCCATCCGCCACCTTAAGCCTCCACATCTTTGATTACTTGGCTAATTATGGCACCTTTTTCTTCTGAAGCTGATTCACTTGCATAAAATATGGTTCCGGCCCGGGTTTCAGACGATGGAATGATATGAAACCAGGAGCAGAGTGGAGAAGAAAGGATGTTGAGACCGTGGCGGGTGGACTAGTTATACTTGTTGCCTTGGAGTTGAATATGTTTAAGGCCTGCATCTAATCCTACCTCTGCCTTTTTTGATTAAATAGGAACGGCCTTCACCTACCTAATCACCGACCTTGATTTCATATTCCTCCCCCTCTTTTGACCAGAGATTAAAATAATGAACATCTTTTCCGAGAGAGAGAGACAAAAAGGCTGAGTCTACTAGCCGTCTACTGCCCACGTTTTCACGGACTACATGCAGACGACTGAATCAAGCAAATATGAAATAAACGAAACTATTCCAAATCTTTGGTGTGCGTCACAATTAATGTGTAATATTGTCCGATTCGATCAGAAATTTACACATTTTATTTCAAAATGTGTTACACTAAGTAAAGAAGACAATTTTTTCATGAGTAGTTCACTTTCACTTTTCACAAGAAGGTGGGATGGTACACCTCACTTGGTAAGAGAGATAACTCTCACAACTATTAGAATTGTGCTAAAAGGTGATCTATGCTCACCCTACTTTAACTAGTGCCCATTTTACTACGTCACTATCTTAAATGTTAGGTTGTTGCACATGTACTAAGAGAGGTTTTTACAAGTTGTCATTAATTACCTTAAAGTACTCATAGATGACCAACATTTGATGCTCAATTTTTAATCCTTACTTATATAGCAGGGCAAAAGTGACAATTAAGGCCATAACTTCTATTCACCAAGTGAGTTATTGGGACTTCAATTTGATTACAATATACCACTTTTTTTTTAATAAACTAAGCATTAGAAGCTTTGTATCATACAACAGCTTCATTGTATGCAATACTTTACAGTGGAGTTTGTACGTTTGGGTTTTAAATTGTATATTTTGTAAAAGACATGTTTGATTCTCTTTGTGTCACATCCCAATGTTTTCGTGAAGTGAAAGAAGAGCCGACTCAAAATAGAAGAAGCTAGGGTAGCACATTCCTCGTCCTACGAGATTAGCTTTGGCTCGACAATTTGCAACTGTTGTAATAAGGAAATCCTGACACGTTTATGTAGGGTGATTGAATAAAGAGTGCAAAGGCGTGGAGTTGTAGGAATGAACAGCAGTTAATCTCACCTGGATAATCAACATTTAAGAAATACAGCGTGAATGAACGTGGAGTTGATTGCAAATCAAGTTGCTTTTCGAGACAGGAAATGTGGAGATTTGGAGGAGGAAAGTATTATTTTATGGGCGTGGGAGTTGGTGAGATTAAAGTCCACTTTCATTTTAGGTGGGAAGGAATATAAAATGAGAGCTGACTGAGTCAAAAGGAATTTATTAATACTACACAATCGCCTCAGGGCAGTGGAAGTCAGTTAACTTTCTGGATTAATATTTCTTTAGTCCTAATTTTGTTTTGTTTCATTATCCAAGACTTAGACCCGCCTGTCACCGGACCCGCCGTCCGTATTAAATAGCCAGATTAACGTTTCTTCCGTGTATCTACTTTGACGAGAAGACCATAAACAAAGAATATCAAATCGTCTTTCCTATGAGTTTTCAGATTTAGGTTAGAACAAGTCTACATTATACAGCGTGGAATAGGGTTTGATATAAAACGACAGACCATACACAACCCAGAAAGAATGGTTGCTTAACATGTGTGTCATTTGAATTCCAAGCATCAAATGAATCATCTTCCACCAAATATTTGTAAAATTAGAGGGTTTTCGAACTTGTACATCTCATTCCATTGTCTTCTACATCTACTAAGATTACGAAATTCAAACACTCAAAATTTAGGAAACTAATATGTCTTGCTTTAATAATTAAAGACTCAAAATATAGGCTGTTTTGAAATTTTAAATTCATCTATCAACAAAAATTAGAAATCTAACAACGTGAAAACTTCTTCATTTTCTTCCAATACCCTCGTTCAAGTTGGAGGAGCAATTGAAATGTCAATAATACTCAACTACCCTTGTAGTAGGCGATAAGCATCTCTTGCAAGTGGCTTGTAAAAATGTCCTCTGACTGGTTTTAAGATAGCAGGTAAAAACTTGCAAGATGACGATAGATTGTTGGATCAGAAAATGGGAGTATCATCATCTGGTCATAAACAAAGATGTTGCTCCTAAGAAAAAATAGATGGTCGAGAACCAGTCGTACCAGAATAAGATAATAGGTCAAAAGTTTATTTTAAAAAATTTCTTATTTTAAACAAGATACTTCAATGCCTAGAAAATATTATATATTGCCAAGATCTTTTAATTGAGAAAGAATGAGTAACAAAGTCTTTGATATCAAAGACTATAGTATTATTATTTCACGTAATGATGATGTCATCAACGTAAATGAAAATAAATACAGAAGTTTGATCATTACTATAAGTAAAAAAGCAATAATTTGAAATAGATTGATGAAAGTCTACATGAATAAGAGTGGTTGAGAATTTTGAGAACCGTTGATGAAAGCATGTTTATATGCGAAAGTACTATCATAATCTATACCTTGAACTTGAGAACTTTTGACAACTAAACAAACTTTATATTTTTAAATAGAACTATTTGATTGATATTGATTTGGTATACCAATCTACAGTCAATAGATAATTTAAGAAGAGAGCATAAAGACGAGATATTATTTGATTCAAGGGCTTAAACTTTTTTGGCAATGCCCTGGCGCTATTCAAAAAATTTCATGCCTTCATAGTAAGATTTTGGTTCTTGATTTTTAATAATATTAGTTAGAAATACATGATGAGAATGAATGTGCATCTGTGGTTGACCATGGCTCCTTGCTTTGGTCGGCCACTATCCTGTTTTGGTCGACTATTTCCTTGCTTTGGCCGACTGCTGTTTGTTTTGATAGACTATTCCACGTCATAGGTTGAATGTATAGTTGATTTTAGTAGAAGTTCGTGGCCATTTGTTATATAGTTCTGGTTAGGTTCTTATTCTCGATATAGTATGTAAAAGTCGGTATTTTAAAGTAAATTAAATTTCATGAGTTAATTTTTCACGTTATTGACGATCAACATATCATGGGTTCACTCATTTTGTTGTGTTGTGACCACAATGAATTTTTTGATCAATTGGTCAAAGTCGGTAATTTAAAAAATTACTATGTGATTTAATTAGAGAAATTTATATTTGAGTAACTTGGATTTCACCTCAGGTAAGAATTGCGTTTTAGGGACTACGAGCAACAAGTTTCGTGAAGAAGCTTTCGAGAGTTGATAAGTTTCTCTATTTCATTTTTTGAGTTTGAAGTTTAGTTTTTGTTAGATTTGGATTCGAGTTTCTTGTTTTGTGTATTTTATTTAGGTATATTTAATGACTATGTATGTTGTTTGGTCTATTAGAGGTGAGAAATGGCGAAGGAAGACGATTGTTGCGACTTTCGCTGAAAATTGCTTTAGTGTCTACCGCTATGGAAGGTCGGTCGACACTTCAAACCCTATTGTTAGAAACAGAGTCATCGAGCTGTTGACCTCTTTGAGAGGTTGGTCAACACTTGGAAGGAGAAATTTATATTCTCAATCTTTATATTAATTCGGAATGAATATGTGACATCCCATTTTTCTATACCTTATTACCTTAAAATTCTCATAAAATTTTTTGACTTTACTTAATGACTTCATTCATTTCCTCGAGCGACATCATTTAGAATATTAAACCTTGGTAGCGGAAGATTATCGTGCGTGAAAGATTCGTTATAAAGTAAAATTAACCAAAATTCCAAGTTTGACACTATAAAAAGAATCCCGGTCGACCCCCAGAGCCTTCGGTCGACACTTCCTGATGCAGCGGAAATTGCAGAATATTATCGGAACTCACAAAAGCTGTTGAACCGCGCACGATTACCAGCAGTTGTCTTCTAAAATCTGTTGAATTGCGCACGATTACCAGATTAAAGGCATCAATCTCAAACCCTAGAGAGAGTAGAAACTGGAAAAGAGGCAAACTTTCATTCAATCCAAAAAACTCCCTCAACCCTAAAGAAAAGAAACTATTTATATCGTCTTAGGAAAATTAAATAAATAACGGAATTAAAAGAAATAAAAATAATTGCAAAAATGACGATAAAAGTTATGGGCTCCGAAAGTCAGGCCTTCACAAAGCTCGATCTTGTTGCTCCAAAAAAATCCAATGCGATTTGATCCACATCATTCTCCCCAGCTGAAAAGAAATTTGTCCTCAAATTTGTTGGAGCGACATCGTCAGGGAGGCAAATCAATGAGGAGGTCCGCCTGGTTGCCGAAGAAAATGAAGACAACTCCAGTTTGCACGATCTCTACATCGAACGCTCCAAACATAAAGCTGTAGTCGTTGGTGTATCCATCATGGCTCGAGTGACGGTCGTATTGCCATGTTCGATAGAGGAATAATGAGCAAACATCTATACCTACCACGTCACACATAACTTGGTCCCTGTAAATGGATCCAATGGAAAAACTTACCAATGCTCGTTGAGAAACCGTGACGTTCAATCCAGTTTGTAGTAATGACAACTTGTATGGCTTCGGGTGCTTCTCATGTGTGAAGCCCAATTTAGTGGTCACTTCTTCAGCAACGACGTTCTCACAACTTCCGGAGTCAATGATAAATTTGCACTCTTTGCCACCAATGGCACCGGTCGACTGAAAAATATTATTCTGCAACCATGTTTCTTCGTGAAGTTGTGGAGTTAGCAGAGCGTGACCCACCACCAAACATTGGGTTGTGTCGCCGTTAATAAATTCTAAGTCCACACCCTCAGGATCAGGATCTTCGGCGCTGTCATAAATCGAGTGGCCCAAATCTTTAAACTCCAAGATTTCTTTCTCGGTGTTGTCGTAAATCAAGTCGCCCCATTCTTTAAACTCTAAGATTTCTTCAACTTGAAGACTTCCATGGAATTCAGGAATTTCAGTACGCATTCCCGATTCCCATCGCCTCCTATCATCCTCGACTGAAGTTCTCTGTCTCCTTTGACGGCCTTGGAAAAGATCATCCTCGCGGTCGGAATCCGAAAAATCAGCCTCTTCGAGCCTCGCTTCTCGACCCCCTCCTCTGTTTCGCCGATTTCGGTTGACGAGTAACGCATCCATCCTGGTCGCTAATTGATCCATAATCAATTCGACTCGTTGTTCAATCATCCGTCCAAGTCGTTCTTCTAACGCAGATTCATTGGTGTGGTCATAAATCTCTTCAACTCGCTGTTGTCGCTGATTTCTTCGGCCTGCCATGGAAGCAAGAATCGTTGGTCTCTGATACCAACTGATGCAGCAGAAATTGCAGAATATTATCGGAACTCACAAAAGCTGTTGAACCGCGCACGATTACCAGCAGTTGTCGACCCCTAAAAGGGTTCTAGTTTTTGTTTGTATTGAGACCGGTCGACATATTGCAACAGCGGTCGACACCTTGTCTGGTAGGGGTCGACCCCTGTTAAAAGGGTCGACACCTCATTTGCCTCTGGTTTTTATTTGTACTGAAACCGGTCGACACCTTGTCTGATCGGTCGACACTTTGCCTGGTAGGGGTCTACCCCTGCAAGCACAGGTCTACCCCTTACCTGGTAGTGGTCGACCCCTGAAAGCACAGGTCGACACTCCGAAGGCCATTTTCCCATTTTTTTACACATTCAAGACCTCCAACCTCTTCCATACTTAACCAACTCTATCTACTCAATATCAATTTACTCTCCTTTTCTCATTAAGCATCAAATTTACATTTTCTTTATAAAAACAGACATCATAACCCTATACTTACTTCTAACCAGAATTTACCTTATCCACCATCATCCATCAATTTCATAATCATATAACTATCTGACATCATTCAAAATACATTCAAGTTTTCCTATCTAACCCATACGACTCTAAATATTGAAATCTAACTCTAATCATCAAAATCCATTTCAAGCATCAAAATCAAATCTATTTCATCAATAACCAAACATACGAAACAGAAGCTAACAAATCATCCAAAAATGGTAACCCAACAATATAATCCATCCTCAAATCCATTATCAACATCAATATCATCATCCAGTTTCAAATCATCCTAAAATAACTACCTATACATTCATCTTTATCATTTCCATATAATATACTCAAAATACCTATACATTGTCCACACGGGTTAAAATTACACCGACTGCACCAGCGCACTCCCACTGGCATCCTTCTTCAACCTGCTCGTTCATTTTGTGGAGGAACGTCTTCCTCACCTTCCTCGAGTTTACCAACACCATAAAGACGCCTATGAGATAAATCTCAGTAAATTCTACGTAAATGACAATGCATGAACATGTATATGCAATTTTATGAATTCAGTCCATTCATTTCATTTATCAGTCCATGTCAGTCTTTGGTAATCAGAACGCTCGACAGATGGATAAGGCACATCAAGCGGTTAGACAGCCCACCCTATCTGAAGGGAGGAAAACCCGCTCACCACGGAACCCCAAGTCTGAACCTCATCCCGATAACCACCATGCGTTGTTTACATGATACTTTACTTTCATTCTTTAGATTTCCTTTTTTATGAAATCGATGTGTAAGTTCATTTTCATGTCATTTCGTAAAACAATGATGCATGGACAATTAAATGCATAATATAAGCGTAAATAACGTAAATACCATCAAAATAATACACACATAACCTATAAACAAATAAACCTAGGCTACCAATTCAAAAACATAAAAAGAAACATTCATTGCTCCAATTTCCTCAATAACCAAAAACTGACGTATGGTGTAGGCCTATCAGCCACAATAAATCACGAGAACTTACCTGTCGTCCTTAGCAAACCGAGCGCCTCGTTTTGAGCTTCGTTATCTAAGTCATTCCACAATTGGGTCAATAAAGCTAAATCCAAATAAACAGTTCCAAAGGCCAAACGAAACCCCTAGCTAAGGGAAATTTCTAAAAACTTCAATCTACGTCATTTGCGCATTTCATCGAGTAATTCGCACTCAACATTTTCTAAACCTCCATTAATTGTGTTTTCAAAACCTCCAACAACCAAACTTAACCTAAAAATCCAAATACATCCATTATTTCAACCTAACTATCTCAAATAATCACAAATACGATAAACCTAACGATTTCTAATATAATCCGACAATTTCGACAAAACCATAAACGAAACCCTAACCATTAACAACTCTAAAACCTGAAAACTAACGTCCCAAAACCATAGAATCTTACCTAGGATGCCGATTGAGGAAGAAAACGAAAAGAAATTCGTTGATCGGAGGAGCATGTCGTGACCGTGTAAAGGATCGCCGTGAAGAGCAAAAAAATCGCCTAAGGTTTTTGCTCAGCAGAATGCATTCACGATGGAGGGGGAGGGTTATGTGATTTTAAGTAAAATTTGACTTGTCAAATTACAAGTTTACCCCTTCCACTTGATTTTCTATTTATTTCGTTATTTAACTATCAATTTGGTTTCTCCAAATTTTCTTATTTCACTAAATATTCCAATTTATTCCTAGGGTTTTAATAAAACTTCCTGTTTGCAAAATGAGCTTAATTTGCTATATTTACGAAAATACCCTTATATAGCAAAAATCTAAAAACCCGTAAAACCAAGTGTTACAGAATATTCTTAATGCTTTGGACGATTTTGATGTCAAAGTATCACGGGGCTGTCCCAATACACGTTCTAGTGTGTGGAGATTGTCTTGTTTGCTCGATTATGAAAATGAGTAATAGGATGGTATTGACGCGTTTCTTGAGTTTCGAATCCCTAAGCCTGATCAGCATATGTTTATATATTTCGGATTACAGGTAGTGTCGTGCTGAGCGTGCTCGCCGGCTACCTAGTTAACGTTGTCGAATGGTTAGATAGTCATTACTTTCTACCTTCCTTTTGGGTAATGAGTTTTTGTTGGATCTTTGAGTTGCCGTATTTTTATGTTAGTATGTTGGAGGGGTCTTTGTGTGACCATTTTTTTTATTGGGATGATTTTAAAGTGAAAAATATGATGATGATCTATTAGTTATTTATGTATATAACAACTATAATGACCGACTGAAGTTCTAGCATTGTAACCCAAACTAGACATCGCCCCAAAAACAATGACTCCACCCAATGCTCCGCCACTACGGGCTTGGCTTTCAAATGCCATGGTCCCCAGAGAGAGAGCACCGTGCCAAAATGTGTATATTTGTCTCCACACCTCAAAATATATGTCCTACGCTTCCTGTTTTGGTTCACTTTTTTTTTTCCAAGATGGGATGGAAGCATCGTTTTTTCTAATTTATTTTGGTAAAAAATTTGCGCAGTACAAAAATATTTCTGTTCTTGGCGAGGAGGAAGAACTTTGGTAAAGCTTAATTTGACGTTGGGCCGTTGGCCGGTTCAGCGGTTGAAATACGAGGGAAAAGTCTCACCTTAGTTCTTTCTTCTTTCCGTCTCTCACTTTCTCGTCTCATTTCCGCCAGCTTTGTGATCTACATTATTTTTCTTATCTACCCTGGTTTTAACGAACCCATTTTTACTTTTCTGTTTAGCAAATCCAAAATGTGGAAGTTGAAGGTTGGGGAAGAGACTGTGACTGGAGATGGTAGTGCTAGTTCTGGTTGGCTCAGGTCTCTCAATGATCATGTGGGTCGTCAAGTTTGGGAGTTTCATCCTGAACTCGGTGACCCGGAGGAACTTCGCCAAATCGAGGATGCTCGTCGCTACTTCTCCGAGCACAGGTTTGATAATAAGCACAGTTCTGATCTCCTCATGCGGATCCAGGTCAAATCACCCTTTCTTCACCCGAATTTACGTTCCTATTTCTTGTTTTTCTTTGCCCATTGCTGATCTTGTTTTGAGGAGTTTTCCTATTTTTGGGTATGCTGCATGATGAGTGCTATCATTCTTCGAACTAGTTTCATTTAGAGCACTAATGCATACAATCACATTGAACCAGTGAAATCCAATTGCACCTAAAATGGGTAGGGAATAAGTTAGTTACAACTATGCAAGCCATTGAAATATGATATTGCTTTGCTAGTGTGCTTCTGATGGAATGTTAGTCTTTAATGCCCTGCAGTTTGCAAAGGAGCACCCATCTTTTGTGATTCTACCGCAAATAAAAGTTGAAATCAACGAAGAAGTGACAGCGGAGGCAGTAACTAACACGTTAAGGAGGGCAATCAATTTTTATTCTACAATCCAAGCTCACGATGGCCATTGGCCAGGAGATTATGGAGGCCCCATGTTCCTACTTCCTGGTTTGGTTAGTTCACGTATGCATAAGACAAACACGCGCTCTTGTGTATATTTACTTAAATCTCGTGGTTTTAGATATGTTAGATCTCCTCCCCAACCCATAAAAAGAGCATATCGATTTCCCTGTCTAAATGCTCTGCCATAAATAAGAAGAAGTTAACCCACAATGCCTTATATTCACCTTTCCTATTTAAGCTAAGAAGAAAAAAACTGTAATAAATGCAAAGAAGAGGCATATTTCACTCAATAATGAATGATTTGAACCAATCTTTCGAGATGGTGGGGGTGTGGTATTAATACATTTGACACATAATTAAACTATGAGAATGTATCGTCTAAACAAAGAAATAATGAACGAATAAATCGTAAATTATAAGATTTTGTAATTTATTCTTCTTATAAGAGAGATACTAATTATATATTTTTTTCTTTACAATCATATATTTACTAAAAATGTCATTTTGTGACAGTCTGCCATGTGAAGGCAAGAAAAACCTCATATAGGTGTTCAATCCATACCAATTGGGGGTGCACAATTTCATGTGTTTGGAGAGTGAAATATACATGGTTTACAAGTAGAGTTTTCCTCCCTATCTAGTACAACGTGTTTTGGACTAATCCTAAGAACAAATCCGTGTAGACTCTGGCTAAAAAACTGACCATATTGTAATGTGAGCACCAGGAGACATTACAAATGGTATTAGAGCCATTGCCCAATCAGAAGTGTGGCCGACAAGGACGTTGGGTCCGAAGAGAGGGAAATTGTGACAGCTCGCCATGTGAAGGCGAAGAGGGCCCAATGTGAGGATCCAGCCTATACCAGTGGGGCTGCACAATCCCACATCGCTTGACATAATGGAAAATGCATGATTTATAAGTAGAGTTCCCCTCCCTACCTAGTACAACGAGTTTTAAACTAACCCCAAGAACAAATCTGTGCGGGCTCCGGCCCAAAGCATATAATATTTTACTGTGAGCACCAAGGGACACTACAAATGGTATTAGAGTCATTGCCTAATCAAAAATGTGGTTGATGAGAACGTTGGGTCTGAAGAGAGGGAGATTGTGACAACCCGTCAAGTGAAGACAAAGAGGGCTCAATGTGAGGATCCAGTCCATACCAAAAGGGTGCACAATCTCACATCGCTTGAGAGAGTAAAAAAATGCATGGTTTATTAGTATAGTTTCCCTCCCTACATAGTACAACGCGTTTTAGACTAACCTAAAGAACAAATATGTGCTGGCTCAGACCCAAATCAAACAATATTGTACTAGGAGTACCGGGAGACGCTACAAATGGTATCAAAGCCACTGCCCAATCGAAATGTGGCCGACGAGGACGTCGGACCCGAAAAGAGGGAGATTGTGACAGCCAACCATGTGAAAGAAATGAGAGTTCGATGTGAGAGTCCAACCCATACCAGTGGGAGTGCACAATCCCACATCGCTTGGGAAAATGAAAAATGCATGATTTATGAGTGGAGTTTCTCTCCCTACTTAGTACTATGTGTTTTGGATTAATTCCAAGAACAAATTCATGCGGACTCCTACCTAAAGCGAACAATATTATACTGGGAGTACCGGGGGACGCTACATATTTACATTATAATTAAAAAAAAGGAATTTAATTAGTATGATCCACATGTTAATCCTGTCTGCATTATGAAGTCCTAACATTTCTGGGAAGAACCAAAGTTCAAACTTTGATATTGAATAACTTACTGTTTCTTCATTCATTCTCATCCAATCTAAAAAGTGTTCTCATCAATGTCATCTAAGTTAAGACTAGCTGTTAAGGCTATTTAAGGGGTTCAATATTGTAATTAGAATTCATTGTGTTAGGTAAGAATACTTATCTAAGGATTTTGAGATGGAAGGCTATATGCAATAGACGATCATCTAATTTGTTTGAAGCTTTGTGGCATTCGAAAAGTCAAAATGGAGATTAGTGCGACTATTTCACTTTTTCTTTATGGGGTGCATTAATTGCAATCTTGTTTATACCTAAACAGGTTATCACTCTTTCAATTACTGGAGCTCTGAATGTTGTCTTATCCAGAGAACATCAACATGAAATTTGCCGGTACCTCTACAATCATCAGGTAAGAAAATTTTCTCTTTCCATCTCATAAAAAAAAATGTTAGTTGAGATGGTCAGCAACTTCTATGACAGATCATGATTTCCTTTTATCAAAACATCTTATCGAGCCTACTCATTTCATTGGGTCTTTTATCCAGATTTTTCAGATCTATTAATGCTAACGTAATATAATGTCAAAGGCGCTATAATATTCAATCGGCTTTGATACTTGTGGATGTATTTTAAGTAGGCAATTTCTTTTAATTATTTCTTGTCTTGGAGTTGCTTTAAAATTAAACTGATCAAAAGCAACTACGATTACATAAATGGATATAGATTATATGAAGTTATTAGTCTTCTAATTGCAGAATGAGGATGGGGGATGGGGTCTGCATATTGAAGGGCCAAGCACAATGTTTGGTACTGTATTAAATTATGTTACTCTGAGATTGTTGGGTGAAGTTGCTGATGGTGGCCAAAAGGAAATGAGGAATGCACAGAAATGGATTCTGGAACATGGCAGTGCAACTGCTATCACTTCATGGGGAAAAATGTGGCTTTCAGTATGTTTCAGTTGTTGCAAAATGTGATTCACATTCATTGTTAACAAATGAGCTGTGATTGATTTCACCGATTGCAGGTACTAGGAGTTTACGAATGGCGCGGAAATAATCCATTGCCACCAGAAGTATGGCTATGCCCATATTTACTCCCTTGTCATCCAGGTCACTAATTGATTATATGATCATGTCGTTAGTGTTTAGTCCAATTCAAAAGAATGGTGTCCCCATGTTTCTGTTAGTAAATGTTTGCCTGCTGTATTTGTAAATTAAACAATGATTAATTTATTTCAAAATTTCTCTTTAATTGGAAATGAATGTTAGGCTTATAATAATTTGGTTTCACTGAAAGAGAAGTTTGGGTTATAAGTCAATATTAAAAGTTATCTATCAGGTTATAATGTGCTAAATACCTGAATTTTGGTTTTTGGGACGATAGCTGAAAAGAATGCCAATATCCAGAAACTTCTACATGCTCTCAGATTTGTTGCCATGGATGATAGTATCTCTCTCCTAAAGATAAATTTATCAGTGAAAGAAATCTACACAATAGGATTTGAACATCATCATAGTGAAAGAAATATTGCTCAATCGAACAAGGCTCAGTATTAAATTTGGTAGTTTCTAAGATTAAGTCAACCTTATCTACACAAACGGATTTTTTTTCTCAAAGTTGTACATTTTTTTTATTTGGTGAAACGTGTGTTTCTTTCTAAATCTTTTTATTTGTTTATTTATTCCTTTCGTGAGGAAACTAAAAACAATTCCTTAGGGAGAAAATAATAAATTTTAGATTTTCTTTTCTCACTAGGATTAAGACATATTACAATTAGGGATATTATAGAAAGTGGATGGGAAATCAGAATCCCTAGATTCATTCCTTGATATTTACAAATCTTTATTCTATTTCTGTCATTTATTTTAGTTTCCTA
>CM039510.1:49743707-49766362 GCA_022432975.1 Begonia masoniana
AGGACTAACCATCAACAACTATTCCTTCGGCATCTGCCGATGACGTCAGCCGGAAGACTAAACCATCAAACAATTAACTCTCGGCATCTGCCGATGACGTCAACCGGAAGACTAAACCATCAACAACTATTCCTTCGGCATCTGCCGATGACGTCAGCCGGAAGACTAAACCATCAAACAATTAACTCTCGCATCTGCCGATGACGTCAACCGGAAGACTAAACCATCAACAACTATTCCTTCGGCATCTGCCGATGACGTCAGCCGGAAGACTAAACCATCAAACAATTAACTCTCGGCATCTGCCGATGACGTCAACCGGAAGACTAAACCATCAACAACTATTCCTTCGGCATCTGCCGATGACGTCAGCCGGAAGACTAAACCATCAAACAATTAACTCTCGGCATCTGCCGATGACGTCAACCGGAAGACTAAACCATCAACAACTATTCCTTCGGCATCTGCCGATGACGTCAGCCGGAAGACTAAACCATCAACAACTATTCCTTCGGCATCTGCCGATGACGTCAGCCGGAAGACTAAACCATCAACAACTATTCCTTCGGCATCTGCCGATGACGTCAACCGGAAGACTAAACCATCAACAACTATTCCTTCGGCATCTGCCGATGACGTCAGCCGGAAGACTAAACCATCAACAACTATTCCTTCGGCATCTGCCGATGACGTCAGCCGGAAGACTAAACCATCAACAACTATTCCTTCGGCATCTGCCGATGACGTCAACCGGAAGACTAAACCATCAACAACTATTCCTTCGGCATCTGCCGATGACGTCAGCCGGAAGACTAAACCATCAACAACTATTCCTTCGGCATCTGCCGATGACGTCAGCCGGAAGACTAAACCATCAACAACTATTCCTTCGGCATCTGCCGATGACGTCAGCCGGAAGACTAAACCATCAACAACTATTCCTTCGGCATCTGCCGATGACGTCAACCGGAAGACTAAACCATCAACAACTATTCCTTCGGCATCTGCCGATGACGTCAGCCGGAAGACTAAACCATCAACAACTATTCCTTCGGCATCTGCCGATGACGTCAACCGGAAGACTAAACCATCAACAACTATTCCTTCGGCATCTGCCGATGACGTCAACCGGAAGACTAAACCATCAACAACTATTCCTTCGGCATCTGCCGATGACGTCAACCGGAAGACTAAACCATCAACAACTATTCCTTCGGCATCTGCCGATGACGTCAGCCGGAAGACTAAACCATCAACAACTATTCCTTCGGCATCTGCCGATGACGTCAGCCGGAAGACTAAACCATCAACAACTATTCCTTCGGCATCTGCCGATGACGTCAACCGGAAGACTAAACCATCAACAACTATTCCTTCGGCATCTGCCGATGACGTCAGCCGGAAGACTAAACCATCAACAACTATTCCTTCGGCATCTGCCGATGACGTCAGCCGGAAGACTAAACCATCAACAACTATTCCTTCGGCATCTGCCGATGACGTCAACCGGAAGACTAAACCATCAACAACTATTCCTTCGGCATCTGCCGATGACGTCAGCCGGAAGACTAAACCATCAACAACTATTCCTTCGGCATCTGCCGATGACGTCAGCCGGAAGACTAAACCATCAACAACTATTCCTTCGGCATCTGCCGATGACGTCAGCCGGAAGACTAAACCATCAACAACTATTCCTTCGGCATCTGCCGATGACGTCAACCGGAAGACTAAACCATCAACAACTATTCCTTCGGCATCTGCCGATGACGTCAACCGGAAGACTAAACCATCAACAACTATTCCTTCGGCATCTGCCGATGACGTCAGCCGGAAGACTAAACCATCAACAACTATTCCTTCGGCATCTGCCGATGACGTCAGCCGGAAGACTAAACCATCAACAACTATTCCTTCGGCATCTGCCGATGACGTCAGCCGGAAGACTAAACCATCAACAACTATTCCTTCGGCATCTGCCGATGACGTCAGCCGGAAGACTAAACCATCAACAACTATTCCTTCGGCATCTGCCGATGACGTCAGCCGGAAGACTAAACCATCAACAACTATTCCTTCGGCATCTGCCGATGACGTCAGCCGGAAGACTAAACCATCAACAACTATTCCTTCGGCATCTGCCGATGACGTCAGCCGGAAGACTAAACCATCAACAACTATTCCTTCGGCATCTGCCGATGACGTCAGCCGGAAGACTAAACCATCAACAACTATTCCTTCGGCATCTGCCGATGACGTCAGCCGGAAGACTAAACCATCAACAACTATTCCTTCGGCATCTGCCGATGACGTCAGCCGGAAGACTAAACCATCAACAACTATTCCTTCGGCATCTGCCGATGACGTCAGCCGGAAGACTAAACCATCAACAACTATTCCTTCGGCATCTGCCGATGACGTCAGCCGGAAGACTAAACCATCAACAACTATTCCTTCGGCATCTGCCGATGACGTCAGCCGGAAGACTAAACCATCAACAACTATTCCTTCGGCATCTGCCGATGACGTCAGCCGGAAGACTAAACCATCAACAACTATTCCTTCGGCATCTGCCGATGACGTCAGCCGGAAGACTAAACCATCAACAACTATTCCTTCGGCATCTGCCGATGACGTCAGCCGGAAGACTAAACCATCAACAACTATTCCTTCGGCATCTGCCGATGACGTCAGCCGGAAGACTAAACCATCAACAACTATTCCTTCGGCATCTGCCGATGACGTCAGCCGGAAGACTAAACCATCAACAACTATTCCTTCGGCATCTGCCGATGACGTCAGCCGGAAGACTAAACCATCAACAACTATTCCTTCGGCATCTGCCGATGACGTCAACCGGAAGACTAAACCATCAACAACTATTCCTTCGGCATCTGCCGATGACGTCAGCCGGAAGACTAAACCATCAACAACTATTCCTTCGGCATCTGCCGATGACGTCAGCCGGAAGACTAAACCATCAACAACTATTCCTTCGGCATCTGCCGATGACGTCAGCCGGAAGACTAAACCATAGTCTTTCCCCGCTCTGCACTTAATCTTGGTTACATTTGCTTTTCATATTCTCAACTTAATCATAACATGAACACAGTGCATGGACATAAAGTTCATAGAGAGAAGTCATATCATGAGGACAAGTAAAACATCCTGTAACTTTACATTTACTTACACAACTCCTTCATATCGTGGAAATAACAATCATAGTCAATAAGCTAACATCTCAGTGATTTCCTAATACCCTTACGGTGTAGGGCCCTAGTGGCCGAAAATCTTAATACATTCACTTACCTGGATTCCTTAGCAATCCGAGCTTTTTTTCCTTTAAACTTCTTCACCTAAAACATGTACATTACAGTAGTTAAAACAAGTCCTAATAGTCCTAATCATAACCATCCTAGGATCTAATAGCTAAAGTCATTCTGATTCCTCTGTTTGACACACTGCAGTCTGAAATCCGAAACTAGGTGGACAGGTTTTACCATTGATTAAATCCGAGTTGGTTACTTAAAATGCTCAGAATCGATTCGGGATGACATTTCTACTCTCAGATTTTAAAAGTCTAAAGCTACTCGGCCACTGCTAAAAATATCCGAACTCAGTGCCGAGCTGAAAACAGAGCTCTATTTACTAATGAATGACTACATTGTCCATTTCATACCTCGGGTGTGGATTTGCAGAGAAGAGCAGCTCGAAACCAGCCGTCGTAAGGGAAGTTCTGGTAGACGAGAGCAAGAACTTGGGAAAGAAGGAATCGCCGAGAGGGAATGTCGGCTACAGTGGTTAATAAATGAGGTTTAAGGTTTCCATTTCCTATTTATACTAAATCCATCGATTTTAATTACAAAACTGCCACCCAACCTAGTTTCACACAACTTGTAATAAATTTGTCTTAACATTAAATTTAAACCATAACGGTTAAATAAGAGGGTGACAATGAAAATGGTCAGAAAATCACCTGGCCGAAATGTCTGTTACATCCCAGGTCATAGCTCCTGCATTAGCGGTGCTCTGAATCGAATCCCACCAATGTCTTGCACTCAATTCCAAATGAAAGACAGCATATGTGACCTTATCCCCTTCGTCAACCTTTGCATACTTAAACATATCCTCCATCTTTCGAATCCATTCCTCAGCATAAACAGGATCCGAAACATGTCCAAAACCACGGGTCGAAGCCGGTGAAAACGCTCACCACCATGATCATGAGTTGCATTAGTACTAGAATGAGCTTGTTCTTCTCTAGCAGCCATCAGCTGTTCGATCTGGCGAGATTGGCGCATGACCAACTCTGTCAACTGAGCAATGACATTACTATCCTCATTAGCCTCTCTTTGTTGACCTCTTACCATTTTGAGATTCCTAAACAAATATTCATAAATATATCTTAACATAATGACATTACTTAAAAACGTAAATACTTACAGTTGCTGGAGTGTACTCAGGTGGCAATCTGTGCTGGGAGGCAGTCTGCAGAATCAATTTTAGAACCCGGTTTTGCTTTGATACCATAATTGTAACAACCCCAGTTGGAGTCGCCACGTAATTCATAACTTAACCTCTTAATCAATCGGTTCTTACTTCATGCACCTTGCTCATTATTAGTATTATATATATATATATATATATATATATATATATATATATATATATATTTGCAAATGTCTCCTAAACTGCATCTGCCGATAAAGTCATAGACTCGCATCGACCGATGGTCACGTGCCCGCCACGCGACACATTTATTTCTAAACATCTCTTAAATTGCATCTGCCGATACAGTCATAGACCTGCATCGACTGATGGTAAAGCATCTACCGGTCACTAGACGATAACTAGCTCTTATATCATCCAGTATTTGAAATACTTTACATCTACCGATAGACATGTGCAATTCACGTGTTCACTTAATACACCTTCCGATAGAAATCATCCGTCGGTAGATGCAACCTCTTAACATTTTCTGATAGAAATCATCCGTCGGTAGATGCAACCTCTTAACATTTTCTGATAGAAATCATCCGTCGGTAGATGCAACCTCTTAACATTTTCTGATAGAAATCATCCGTCGGTAGATGCAACCTCTTAACATTTTCTGATAGAAATCATCCGTCGGTAGATGCAACCTCTTAACATTTTCTGATAGAAATCATCCGTCGGTAGATGCAACCTCTTAACATTTTCTGATAGAAATCATCCGTCGGTAGATGCAACCTCTTAACATTTTCTGATAGAAATCATCCGTCGGTAGATGCAACCTCTTAACATTTTCTGATAGAAATCATCCGTCGGTAGATGCAACCTCTTAACATTTTCTGATAGAAATCATCCGTCGGTAGATGCAACCTCTTAACATTTTCTGATAGAAATCATCCGTCGGTAGATGCAACCTCTTAACATTTTCTGATAGAAATCATCCGTCGGTAGATGCAACCTCTTAACATTTTCTGATAGAAATCATCCGTCGGTAGATGCAACCTCTTAACATTTTCTGATAGAAATCATCCGTCGGTAGATGCAACCTCTTAACATTTTCTGATAGAAATCATCCGTCGGTAGATGCAACCTCTTAACATTTTCTGATAGAAATCATCCGTCGGTAGATGCAACCTCTTAACATTTTCTGATAGAAATCATCCGTCGGTAGATGCAACCTCTTAACATTTTCTGATAGAAATCATCCGTCGGTAGATGCAACCTCTTAACATTTTCTGATAGAAATCATCCGTCGGTAGATGCAACCTCTTAACATTTTCTGATAGAAATCATCCGTCGGTAGATGCAACCTCTTAACATTTTCTGATAGAAATCATCCGTCGGTAGATGCAACCTCTTAACATTTTCTGATAGAAATCATCCGTCGGTAGATGCAACCTCTTAACATTTTCTGATAGAAATCATCCGTCGGTAGATGCAACCTCTTAACATTTTCTGATAGAAATCATCCGTCGGTAGATGCAACCTCTTAACATTTTCTGATAGAAATCATCCGTCGGTAGATGCAACCTCTTAACATTTTCTGATAGAAATCATCCGTCGGTAGATGCAACCTCTTAACATTTTCTGATAGAAATCATCCGTCGGTAGATGCAACCTCTTAACATTTTCTGATAGAAATCATCCGTCGGTAGATGCAACCTCTTAACATTTTCTGATAGAAATCATCCGTCGGTAGATGCAACCTCTTAACATTTTCTGATAGAAATCATCCGTCGGTAGATGCAACCTCTTAACATTTTCTGATAGAAATCATCCGTCGGTAGATGCAACCTCTTAACATTTTCTGATAGAAATCATCCGTCGGTAGATGCAACCTCTTAACATTTTCTGATAGAAATCATCCGTCGGTAGATGCAACCTCTTAACATTTTCTGATAGAAATCATCCGTCGGTAGATGCAACCTCTTAACATTTTCTGATAGAAATCATCCGTCGGTAGATGCAACCTCTTAACATTTTCTGATAGAAATCATCCGTCGGTAGATGCAACCTCTTAACATTTTCTGATAGAAATCATCCGTCGGTAGATGCAACCTCTTAACATTTTCTGATAGAAATCATCCGTCGGTAGATGCAACCTCTTAACATTTTCTGATAGAAATCATCCGTCGGTAGATGCAACCTCTTAACATTTTCTGATAGAAATCATCCGTCGGTAGATGCAACCTCTTAACATTTTCTGATAGAAATCATCCGTCGGTAGATGCAACCTCTTAACATTTTCTGATAGAAATCATCCGTCGGTAGATGCAACCTCTTAACATTTTCTGATAGAAATCATCCGTCGGTAGATGCAACCTCTTAACATTTTCTGATAGAAATCATCCGTCGGTAGATGCAACCTCTTAACATTTTCTGATAGAAATCATCCGTCGGTAGATGCAACCTCTTAACATTTTCTGATAGAAATCATCCGTCGGTAGATGCAACCTCTTAACATTTTCTGATAGAAATCATCCGTCGGTAGATGCAACCTCTTAACATTTTCTGATAGAAATCATCCGTCGGTAGATGCAACCTCTTAACATTTTCTGATAGAAATCATCCGTCGGTAGATGCAACCTCTTAACATTTTCTGATAGAAATCATCCGTCGGTAGATGCAACCTCTTAACATTTTCTGATAGAAATCATCCGTCGGTAGATGCAACCTCTTAACATTTTCTGATAGAAATCATCCGTCGGTAGATGCAACCTCTTAACATTTTCTGATAGAAATCATCCGTCGGTAGATGCAACCTCTTAACATTTTCTGATAGAAATCATCCGTCGGTAGATGCAACCTCTTAACATTTTCTGATAGAAATCATCCGTCGGTAGATGCAACCTCTTAACATTTTCTGATAGAAATCATCCGTCGGTAGATGCAACCTCTTAACATTTTCTGATAGAAATCATCCGTCGGTAGATGCAACCTCTTAACATTTTCTGATAGAAATCATCCGTCGGTAGATGCAACCTCTTAACATTTTCTGATAGAAATCATCCGTCGGTAGATGCAACCTCTTAACATTTTCTGATAGAAATCATCCTAGAATCTAATAACTAAACTCATTCCCGAATCCCCTAGTCTAGTTCTCTGTGTGCAGTCAGAAATCCAAAACCAAAACAGCTAGGTCCAACTAACGATTCAGGGTCGGTTATATAAAATGTCCAGAATCGATTCGGAGTGACATTACAAAAATCCAGGTTATAAATGTTGCTATTGCTACTCGCCATTAGAGAAACCAAACTCCAACACCAAGCTGAAAAACAGAGTTTATCAACTAACTGACAACTACATTGCTTAATCCATACCTCTAGCGTAGAGTATCTGAGAAATGGCAAGGGAACCGATCGTCGGATGAAGGATTACTGGTAGGCGGAGAGCGAGAGCTCAGGAGAGGAAATCGCGGAAAGGAGAAAGTGTCGGCTACAGTGGTGTTGGTGAGATTTAAAAACTTTCCATCTCCTTTATATATCGATCACAGCCCACCCTAATTTCAATTTTGCCACTATACCTAGTTCACACAATTTGGAACAAATCTTGGTATTAAATTTAAATCAAAAGGTCCAAAAATAAGGGTGACAGTTAATTCCGTTAAGAAATCACCTGACTGAAAATGTCGGTGTTACACTATTATGGCCTTCTGCTGTCCTTGGAAGGCCGACAACAAAATCCATCGTTATGTTCTCCCATTTCCATTCAGGCATCGGGAGAGGCAGAAGCGTTCCACTCGGTCGTTGATGTTCAGCCTTGACTTGTTGACATATCATGCAAGACTCTACATATTTGGCCATTTCATTCTTCATATTTGGCCACCAGAAGTGAAGTTTCAAGTCCTGATACATCTTTGTGCCTCCAGGATGCACAGAGAAAGGAGATGAGTGGGCTTCTGACAAGATGTTCTTTTGTATCTCCTCGTCTCTCGGAACATACCACCTGTCTTTGAACTTTCAAATACCATCTCCCGAATAACTGAAATCGGAAGAGGCCATAGGTAACTTGCTCACAATATCAGCCATCTCCTTTGAATTGGTCTTCTGGCCTTCCTTAATTCGGTCCAGGAAGGTGGGCCGTAGTGTCAAGTCTGCTAATATGGCCGATAGCCAAGAAACTATCTCCATATCGAACTTCTGTATCTCTGTCCTCCAAGGCATTGATACGGCCGACATAGTCGGTTGCATAGTGGCTGGCATCCTGCTCAGTGTATCGGCTACCACATTAGCTTTACCCGGGTGGTATTTAATCTCAACATCGTAGTCTTTCACAAATTCTAGCCACCGTCTTTGTCTCATGTTTAACTCTTTCTGGGTAAATATATACTTCAGGCTCTTGTGATCCGAAACACCTCACATGATTGTCCGTACAAGTGGTGTCTCCATACTTTTAGCACAAATACTACTGCCACTAGCTCGAGGTCATGTGTAGGGTAGTTTTGTTCATGGTTCTTCAATTGTCTGGATGCGTATGCTACCACTTTCCCTTCTTGCATTAATACACATCCCAAGCCATTCTTGGACGCATCACAGTATACCTGAATTTGTCGTCTTCAACTGGCAATAACTAACAGAGGAGCACGTTAATTTCTGCTTAAGTGTCTGAAAAGCTCACCTCACAATATTCAGGACACCACTTGAACTTGACGTCCTTTCCTCGTTACAGCTGGTCATAGGCTTCGCTATTACAAGAAAATCCCTGATAAACTTTCTGTAATAACCAGCTAACCCGATAAAACTCCGTACCTCACTGGCATTTCTCGGTCTCGGCAATTCTTTCAGACTGCTATAATCTTGGCTGGATCCACGGACACTCCTTCTGCCGACACCACATGGCCTAGGAAGTTAATCCAGCTCACCAGAATTCGTACTTCGCAGTTTGGCATACACCGGTGCTGTTTCAGAGTCGATAGCACAGTTGCCAGGTGCTCCTCATGTTCGCCTCACTTCTGAGTAGACCAGGATGTCGTCGATGAAAACGATTACAAATTTTATCCAAAAAATCTTGGAATATCCTGTTTATCAAGTCCTGAATGCCACCGGGAATTAGTCATCCGAAAGACATCACCAAGACTCGTAGTGTCCGTACCGGATCCTGAAGGTGGTCTTTGGAATATCATCGCCCTGACCTTCAACTGGTATAACCGGAGCACAAATCGATCTTCGAGAATACTTGAGCCCCTTGTAGTTGGTCAAATAAATCGTCGATCCGCGCAACGGGTACTTATTTTTATGGTCAATTTGTTCAGCTCACGTTAATCAATGCACATGCGTAGGGACCAATCCTTCTTCTTAACAAATAGGACCGGACCACCCACGGAGAGAAGCTAGGGCACACAAGCCCTTGTCAACCAATTCCTTTAGCTGAGCCTCAACTCCCTCAGCTCAATTGATGCCATACGTAACGGATTCTTCGTACCGGTTCGGCACCAAAATATACGTCAATTTCAAATTTGATTTCATGATCAGGTGGCAATCCCGGTAAGTCCATCTAAGAAACCTCTGAGAAGTCTCGAACTACCAGAATATTTCAAAGTTCCACCCCACTTTGCCTTTGACATCTACTACGGGGGCAAGAAATCCGATGCATCCTGACCTCATCAGTTGTTGAGCTTTCAAGGAAGACATAACAGGCATACTGTGTTTCTTTGGTATTGCCTGATAGGAGAACTCTACCTCGTTCGGGCGCTTAAACAACACTAGCCTGACCTGTATTGATGGTGGCGTGATGTCTAAATAGTCAGTCCATCCCCAGAATAGCATCGTATCCTTTCATACTGATGATGATAAGGTTGGCATATAACTTCTGGTCTCCTACTGACACTATATCACCCTTTACAACGTGCTCGAGTGCATAAACTCTCCGGATGGTAGCATATGCTGTAGGGCTGATCTGACGGCGTACAACAAAACTTTTGTCTAACTATGAAGTCCATGGCCACAAACGAATGGGTGGCCCCCGTGTCCCACAAGGTATAAGCAAGTGCATCACATATTGAAATTGTACCTGTAATTGCTGTGTGCTGAGCGGCATCCTCAACATCCTCCATCATTGCAAAAACTCTATGTACGCCTGATTGGTCTCGTATCCGGGCATTAGCAAATCCCAGACGTGATGGCCTTCTTTGCCACATCGAAAGCATTGGCCGGTTATGAGTCTACATTCTCCCCTATGAATCGTCTGGCATCGCGGGCATGCTGAAAGTTGAGGAACCCCCATTGGTCTCTTTCCCTTGTCTTGATAAGTGATGGTCTCATTGGCCTCTTAATGCCCTTGTTCTGTTTGTAACACCCCGAACCCACCCTGGCTCGGAGCTCTACTTGGCTCACTCTAACCCCAATAATTGACAAAACAAAAATCGGACACAGCAGAATTTAAAGCTAAGTCTCTTGAAACTTTCTTACGTCATACCTAGCTGCCTGGACTCACTAATTCCTCTTAATCCTAACCGTTAAGCACCACGACCGTCCTTCCCAAAAATTTTGGCAAAGTAAACGCCTGAAAATGGCGCCTCCAAAATGCTAGGTACCTGCAAAGGAATAAATCCCAACCAATCCAGAATACTTCTCATCCACTTTTCCAGCATACGAAATCACCAAATAACAGTAAAGAGGGAAACTAAAATACTAACATCCCTAAGTGAATAAAGTCCACAGTATAGGGCACATCACCCTTAACTATGACTATATACAACAATTACGAATAGCTATACCATAACTCTCAAAACAGCAACCAAAAAGAAAGTTACGCATTCCTATCGTTTCTACAAACAGACATTTACAATAAACTACCAAAAGACAAAGGCCACATTCCCCGAAGACCATGGTCGAGGCACTCCGACAACTGCCCGCACCGGCATACAGCGTACATCAACGACTGCGTCCCAATCCTAGCTTTCCTCGTACTCTAACCTGTACTCTTGTCGTCACCTACACCACATAACACACACACACACCTAGCTTACGCTTAGCAAGTAGGGGATAACAAATATAACAAGCACAGGCACACACAACAAAACCGACTCAACACAATACAATCTCTCACACGTAACCCTAACACATGCAGTTTCTACTCGCTCAGTTGCTCTTGTTTCGTGTGCGTTTAGTTGCTCATTCATGTAATTCATCACAAATGCAAAACCACAACTCTAGTAGTCTCTCGCAAGGTACCACCTTAACGGACTGAGAAACTCTACCAGAGTTCCTCGCAGGTGCTACCCTAACGCGACTGGTGACTCAACTCTGCTAGTCCCCCCGCAGGTACAACCTTAACGCGACTAGGAAAACTCCGCTAGAGTTTCTCACAGGTGCTACCCCTAACGCGAGTGAGTGACTATAACTCTGCTAGTCCCCCCGCAGGTACCACCTTAACGCGTCTAGGAACTACGCTAGAGTTCCTCGCAGGTGCTACCCTAAACGCGACTGGGTGACTCTAACACAACCACATTACGTTTCAACTCACACCGCTCTTACGTTTCAAGTCTCACCATTCAAAACCATGCTAAAATCCGTTCGTTTCGTAGTTTGAAAACAATAATGCATGTCCAGGAAATACTCAAACACCAAAATAAATAAACAACCAACACATCAAACAAAGCATCAACCACAATAGCTTCCTACCGTTCCGTGGTGTAGGCCCGAAGGCAACAAAACACACGTCCACTACTTACCTGGATGCTCAGCTTCCAATTGCTCATTCTATCGATCAATTCTTTCATTCGACGACCTAAAATAACGGAACTTAGCTTTATAAGTTATCAATACAATCTAAGAAGTTTCTATCTAAACTAACAATACTAAACACACTTCTCTCACAAAACACCAAACCCGATTTGTACCTAAATTTACCGCAAACTTCAAACGGTCATAAATTTCTCGTTTTCAACGGATTTCGACGTGGCATCCCCTTCGGAAACCCTCTCAAATCACCAAACACAACACCTTGACCAACCCCAAAAATACCAAAGACAGATTCGGCCATTGAGTGTTTCACAACCGTTTTTTGTGTAACACTTCTCCAATCTTCATTTTAACCTCCATAACCACCTAACCCAATTCCTCCAACAACTAAACTATCAAATTTGGAAAGAAAACAGAATCTAAACTCAATTTTCGGACTTCACTATTTAGGGTTGTCAAAACCCTACACAATCTTCACCAAACTACCCTAAAACCTCTAAAACAACCCCTTAAGGTATAAAACTAAAAACCCCACTAATTTACTTCAAAATACCTTGAAAACTCTTGATGAGATGAGCTTTGGAGGGGCTTCAATGGCGGCAAGAAATTCGGGAATGGCAAGAGGCAGAAGAGAGGTTTTTCCTGCCCCACCCCCCCCCCCCCCCCCCCCCCCCCCCCCCCCCCCCCCCCCCCCCCCCCCCCCCCCCCCCCCCCCCCCCCCCCCCCCCCCCCCCCCCCCCCCCCCCCCCCCCCCCCCCCCCCCCCCCCCCCCCCCCCCCCCCCCCCCCCCCCCCCCCCCCCCCCCCCCCCCCCCCCCCCCCCCCCCCCCCCCCCCCCCCCCCCCCCCCCCCCCCCCCCCCCCCCCCCCCCCCCCCCCCCCCCCCCCCCCCCCCCCCCCCCCCCCCCCCCCCCCCCCCCCCCCCCCCCCCCCCCCCCCCCCCCCCCCCCCCCCCCCCCCCCCCCCCCCCCCCCCCCCCCCCCCCCCCCCCCCCCCCCCCCCCCCCCCCCCCCCCCCCCCCCCCCCCCCCCCCCCCCCCCCCCCCCCCCCCCCCCCCCCCCCCCCCCCCCCCCCCCCCCCCCCCCCCCCCCCCCCCCCCCCCCCCCCCCCCCCCCCCCCCCCCCCCCCCCCCCCCCCCCCCCCCCCCCCCCCCCCCCCCCCCCCCCCCCCCCCCCCCCCCCCCCCCCCCCCCCCCCCCCCCCCCCCCCCCCCCCCCCCCCCCCCCCCCCCCCCCCCCCCCCCCCCCCCCCCCCCCCCCCCCCCCCCCCCCCCCCCCCCCCCCCCCCCCCCCCCCCCCCCCCCCCCCCCCCCCCCCCCCCCCCCCCCCCCCCCCCCCCCCCCCCCCCCCCCCCCCCCCCCCCCCCCCCCCCCCCCCCCCCCCCCCCCCCCCCCCCCCCCCCCCCCCCCCCCCCCCCCCCCCCCCCCCCCCCCCCCCCCCCCCCCCCCCCCCCCCCCCCCCCCCCCCCCCCCCCCCCCCCCCCCCCCCCCCCCCCCCCCCCCCCCCCCCCCCCCCCCCCCCCCCCCCCCCCCCCCCCCCCCCCCCCCCCCCCCCCCCCCCCCCCCCCCCCCCCCCCCCCCCCCCCCCCCCCCCCCCCCCCCCCCCCCCCCCCCCCCCCCCCCCCCCCCCCCCCCCCCCCCCCCCCCCCCCCCCCCCCCCCCCCCCCCCCCCCCCCCCCCCCCCCCCCCCCCCCCCCCCCCCCCCCCCCCCCCCCCCCCCCCCCCCCCCCCCCCCCCCCCCCCCCCCCCCCCCCCCCCCCCCCCCCCCCCCCCCCCCCCCCCCCCCCCCCCCCCCCCCCCCCCCCCCCCCCCCCCCCCCCCCCCCCCCCCCCCCCCCCCCCCCCCCCCCCCCCCCCCCCCCCCCCCCCCCCCCCCCCCCCCCCCCCCCCCCCCCCCCCCCCCCCCCCCCCCCCCCCCCCCCCCCCCCCCCCCCCCCCCCCCCCCCCCCCCCCCCCCCCCCCCCCCCCCCCCCCCCCCCCCCCCCCCCCCCCCCCCCCCCCCCCCCCCCCCCCCCCCCCCCCCCCCCCCCCCCCCCCCCCCCCCCCCCCCCCCCCCCCCCCCCCCCCCCCCCCCCCCCCCCCCCCCCCCCCCCCCCCCCCCCCCCCCCCCCCCCCCCCCCCCCCCCCCCCCCCCCCCCCCCCCCCCCCCCCCCCCCCCCCCCCCCCCCCCCCCCCCCCCCCCCCCCCCCCCCCCCCCCCCCCCCCCCCCCCCCCCCCCCCCCCCCCCCCCCCCCCCCCCCCCCCCCCCCCCCCCCCCCCCCCCCCCCCATCACGAATCTCTCTGTTGTCTGGACGTCATTTCTAAGGCCTCCAACTGATAAGCCTTGGACACCACCTTCGTATACGGGCCTCGTCAATCCCCCGTACGAAATCCCTCGAAGAGGGTCCAGCTTCAACCCTGAATAAATTGGTGCACCTTGTTTTCCTTTAGTGGCCACCAAATGAGCTTCATACGAAATAAGGATTCAAACTTCTGAACATATTCGGCCACCGAACCATACTGTCGTAGCCGAGAGAATTCTGTCATCTTTTCCTTCTTCGGACTTCTGTCAAAATACTTCTCATAGAATATTCGGTTTAAATCCCTCTCAGCTTAACGCACCATTGTTGCTGGATAGTGTCCCACTCAAAATCCTGCATTCTTGGTGAGCTGGTACGGCAAATAGACCTTTCTTATTTTCTTCCACCTCTACGCATCTAAACATTCTTTTATCTGCCGGACCCCATTCCTTAGCGTGAGTTGGGTCAGCAGATAGTCCATCAAATTAGGCGGCTGGAGTCGCCTGAATCTATCGCCACTGTGTCGCGTGAAGCATTCCCCTATTATTATTATTATTCCCGTTGTCTTCTCAGGCCATCATACGTTCCACCATGCGGACTGTACACCCACCAGCTCAGTTAATCTGTCAATGGCACGAGAACTTTTGCTTGCTTCATCCTGTTGTCCTCTCACCATTTTTAAGAAAACCCTATACATATTAACGAACTTAACTTAATAAACAAAACGGGTACAGAAACTTAAACACTTACATTGGTGAGCGATCTCACGTGGCGGGTTGCTGCAGTCAGACAGTTTTACAGAATCGCTTTAAAACCTGATTTTGCTCTGATACCATAACTGTGACAGCCCCGACCCGATCGGGTCTGAGGAGCCATCACTCCAGAACATTCAAAACGGGGACTATATTTTTTTTTTGAATAAACAGACTGAATCTTTAAAACGAACCCTTAAAACTTTACAGAGAGAGAGAACATTCTCTGGATTGAGGGCTGGAAAGACATGATTAAAAACCGGACTTCAGAAATAAATGGCAGGAGTAAAACAGGGAGACAGAACATTTGAACGTAAAATAAAGCTGGGTGGGCGACGGTCATGCAGAGGAAATCGTGATAAAATACATGCGGTGAAAATAAATAGAAATATAAGCTGGGCAGAAGACGAAGGCAGTAGACGAAGCAGAAAAATGTAAGCAAACTAGGCGGTGATATAGACTAGCGATGGATGTGAATAAGACAAAAGTGAACGGTGGTTGTGAATTACAGACAGAAATTTACTGTTCACCGGTGGATGTGAAATACAAAGAGAAATTTACTCTTCACTGGTGGATGTGAACTACAAACTACTATTCACCGGGGGATGTGAACTACAAGACTACTGTTAACCGGGGAAGTGAACTACAGACTACTGTTCACCGGGGGATGTGAACTACAGATTACTGTTCATCGGGGGATGTGAACTACAGACTACTGTTCACTGGGGGATGTTAACTACAGACAAACGAGTTCACCGGTGGATGTGAATAAGACAAAAATGAACAGTGGCAGCGGTGGATGTAGAGTTTAAAGATAAAGTTGACAACTTTTAATAGGATTACATAAAAACATAAGTCGTGAAAACAGAAAGTATGAAAGCTTCAAACTTCTGAAAATGATTTAAAATATGATTTTGGACATATCAGGAAAACACGACACAAATTTAAGGAAAACAGATTGTATGGATGGCTCTAAAATCAGAGATAATCCATGCACACCCTAAAAGAGAAAATATTCCAAACAATTCCAGAATACTTCAGAACGGAAACTCAACTGTCAAATACAGAGGTTTTAAACTTAAACATCAGAACCTATACATTATCCGGATTTCCAACAGAATCCCAACAGAGTTTTAAAACAAAACCGGCAGAATCCCAGTACAGTTTACAAACATAAACTTTATTTTAAAAACTTAAACCTTGGGACAGAAATATGTATGGCTGCAGCAACCAACCAATGAGCTCTTCCGCCAACTACATCCGATCGTCATCTTGAGGCACAAAGTCCTCATCCACGGTTTCAGTACCTACATAAGGGAGTTCACCTATGAGTCTAAAACTCAGTAAGAACATATAAAAACAAATGCAGTGATGCATATGCTATGCATGAACTTTTCAGAAATACAGTGACAATTCAGAACATTACGTTTCACTGGCAGAGGGGTATATATGGGGCTTATAGGGCAATTGGCAAGTGCACGACAGGCACATAACAGATTTACAGAACAGAACAGAAAAAGTAGGCCAGTCCCTGTCCCGCACTTAACCAATACATTACAGTCAGATTTTATCTTTCTTAACTTCAAACCGTGTACAGAAAATAGTTTTGCATGAACTTTTCAGGAAAATCGTGTATGCATGGACATTCACAGTGCTTAAGATTAAAACAGCAGACAACAGGAACAGAACAACAGAACCTAAAGAGAAAAACAGACAACTCAGAATAAAACTCCAACTTATCTACCAAAACCTCCCGACAGAAGTAAAATCTTAGAGTCTTCGTGATGTAGGGCCTTAAGGGACAACCTATTGATATGAACTTACCTGTTATTCGAAAAGCAGCAAGTCTTGCTCGTGAAACCACGGTGATGCATGAACCTATGACGTGCATGAAAAAGAAAATTAACAAGCTACAAATGCTAACTAATAACTTAGTGAAATATGCTTCAAGCTCCATTCAAAACTTTTAGAAAACAAACCAACATGGTTTCATACAGTAACAGAGAGTTTTCTCCAAAACATCTTAACCCTACTTCAGCAAAACTCTCATTTTAACTCGTCTTAACTCGTTAACTTTAGAAGATGATTACCTTCACTGAAAAAAACAAGAGAATGGAAGTCTTTTGGAAAGGTTGCAATCGCCTGGCGGAGAGAAAACAGAGAGCAGTGGAAAGGAGCAGATGAGAAATGAGGGTTTCACGTAGGAGGAAATAGAAGAAGAACATGGCTTCTTCAACAAGTTGCCAAGTGTCAAGCACTCATTAGTTCCCTCCCACCTACCTTATTTGTTTTTCCTAATTTGCCCTTCCATTGGTTTCCAACTAATTTGTTAATTAGTTAATCAATTCGGTTTTTCCTTTAAACACTCCGATAAACTCATTAAAACATTCATTGTATCAATGTAATCATTTATCCCGCTAAATGAATTCCGGGAATATTAAAATGCAAAAATGCCGGGTGTTACACTCAAACTAATTCATAATATTACTTCATCTCTTATTGTTAGGGAATCCTTAAATCGAGAATTTGGTCATTTTTGCACTTGAAGAAAACCAAATCATTTACATATATGTATAGGCTCTACTATCCAAAATGTTTAAGTTGTGACTAATATATTTTTCTTAATTTAGATCTTAACCATTGCATGTCAATATTCTAAATTTTCATAGAGGAGTCCTGTAACGCCCCGAATTCTCTGAACCCGGTTCGTCACACAAAACCCGTACACGAACTAAAAACTTCATTCATAATTTAAATTTTGCAGCGGAATTAATTTAAGTAACTTAGAGTTAAACAAAACCATAAAGTGTTTGGATAATCGGATAAAATGTTCGAGATAAATCGACCAAAAGAAATAAAGGTTTAAATCACAAAACACTATTAAAACTCTAAAGACAACCACATCTGCCGGTGGAAAAAAAATCAATGGAAGAAGCAGACACAGCAAATATAAGACTCCTGCCGATGACGTGGACCTGAAGACTTGGAACTGAAAGACATTTCTCGGCGGGCTGCACCTACCGATGACGTCAACACAACTTCATCTGCCGATGACGTCAACACAATTTCATCTGCCGATGACGTCAGCACAACTTCATCTGCCGATGACGTCAACACGATTTCATCTGCCGATGACGTCAGCACAACTTCATCTGCCGATGAAGTCAACATGACTTCATCTGCCGATGAAGCCAACACGACTGCACATACAACTTCAACTGCCGATGAAGTCAACATGACTTCATCTGCCGATAGAAATGGGTCTATATCTATCGATAGAAATAAGGCTACATCTTCCGATGCCTTTACTGAAGACATCATCCGATAGAAATTTGGATACACCTACCGATAGACATCTCCTTCCGGTAGGTTCAAACTACTCAACTTCTGCCGATAGAATGCATCTACCGACAGATAACAAAACACATCCCATCTACCGATAGATTCAGGGCGACATTCTGGCTACTCCTAATTATACAATATAACTCCATTTATGAAAAAGAATCTATTTGCCTTACTGAAATCACTCAGAAAAGGATTCAAACCCATGTATTGCTTAAAATCCAACAAGTGCAAATCTTCAAACCTCAGCGGAATGCCATTATCAAATAATAAACTCAATTTGTTCAAAACACTGAAATCACTACTGTTATGAAAACTCGATCCATCTAAAATAAAGCATTGATAATAAAACCTTCACTCCAACAGACATCAATTAAACTGCCCCATCAGCTGCCAGAACATTGTGTGGATGCACTCCTCCAACCCAACTAGCCTTCTGTGAACTCAGTAAACACACCTGCTAAAGCTTCTTCACCTACATCAAAAAAACTCATCTATTAGCCTAATGCTAAGCAAGTAAAGCAATAGTGAAATGAAATACTGAATCATAAATTCCTAAACATGCAGTTTCTACTTTTCTCATCTCAGTTGCATATTCATCGTTTCTGTACAGATCCCCCTGTGAAATTGGGAGTTGGATCATTTCTCCCAAAGTATAAATATCCACTGGCTCGTTAAGGGTTGGATTAATTCCCCTAACAGCAAATCTGATACTCATAACTGTTCAGATCCCCCTGTCGGATTGGGAAGTGGATCACTTTTCCCAAAACCTCAATCCACTAGCTCATTAAGGGTTGGATTAATTCCCTTAACAGCAAATCTGCTTCACGTACTGTTCAATCTGTTCATTCCTTGCCGATTCAAAATCATGTAAATTCATTTTCGTACATTTCAAAATATGATGCATGACAACTGGAAATAAGCACACGAACATACATTAATCCTACTGTTTGTGATGTAGGCCCGAAGGCACAAACAAACTCTACTTACCTGGTCTCCTGGAAATCGCTCGGTTTCAACTACTTGAAAGCCCTGTTCACCTAGTGTCATAAACAGAACACTAATCAGAACTTCACTAAATCTCATCCCACACCATTCACGAATCTAAGGAGCTAGCTTAGAACTTCGGCCATCGCACATTCTTGGTTCAGCACTAAACTCGAACTCAGCTCACTCACAGCATTCACCAAGTTACACACGCATTGCACTCCCGCTATCTACTCACGATAATATCGAGAAGATGAATGGAAAGCTTACCTAGGTCGAAGGTGAATCTCGCGAGGAAGAGCGCCTAGAGAGCTCGTCTGCCTGAGCTGAAACCCGAAGAGGAAATGGTATGAAATGGTTTGGCGGCTACAGTGCATTAAACCCAACCCTCTTCCCTTAAATACGTTATCCAGTCTTTGAAAATTGCAATTTACTCTAATGCCCTTTTGCCAAGTTATTTAATAACCCTACTTAATTTATTGACTAATAAAGTGTATTTATTAATAATAAAAGAGCTGGTTCGATAGGGGCCGGGTGCTACAATCTACCCCCCCTTAAAAGAATTTGTCCTCAAAATTCAGTACCTGAATAACTCCGGATGTTGTTCCATCATGTCTTGCTGGCGTTCCCAAGTTGTCTCCTCCATGTTCTGATTGCGCCATAAGACTTTCACTAGTGGAACCTCTTTGTTGTGTAATATCTTCACTGCATGGTCTAATATCTTTACTGGTCTCTCTTCATAGGCAAGGGTAGGATGAATCTCAAGGTCTTGCTGTTCCATGACTTGATATGGACTCCTAATGCATTTCTTCAACATAGACACATGGAACACACTGTGTATTCCACCCATAGATGCCGGTAGTTGCAACTGATAGGCTGCTCTCCCCAACTCTCTTCAGAATAGTGAACGGTCCAATAACCTGGGGTTCAACTTTCCTCTCTTTCCAAATCTCACAACTCCCTTGAAAGGTGACACCTTAAGAAAAACTTCATCACCTACCTCAAATTCCAGTTCCTTTCGTCTTTTGTCTGCATAGCTTTCTGTCGCTTTGAGGCTGTCAGGATTCTTTGACGGATAAGAGCAATCTTCTCTACTGTCTGTTGCACAATTTTAGGACCAATCAATTGTGCCTCCCCAACTTCGTCCCAATACAAGGGTGATCTGCACTTCCGTCCATATAATGCCTCGTATGGTGCCATACCTATGGTTGCTTGAAAAACTGTTGTTGTAAGAGAATTCTACTAGGACAGGTACTGGTTCCAAGAACCTTGAAAATCCAATGTGCATGCACGAAGCATATCCTCCAGTGTTGAATGTTCTTTCAGATTGTCCATCAGTTTGAGGTGGAAAGCTGTGCTAAAATTAAGTTGTGTTCCCATAGCCTTATGCAAACTCCTCCAAAACTTAGATGTAAATCTAGAGTCTCGATCTGAAACTATAGAACTTGGAACGTCCGTGCAGTCTGACGATCTCTGGCATGTACAATTCAGCTAGCTGATCCATCGAGTAGGTTTATCTTTATAGGCAGAAAATGAGCTGACTTGGTTAGACGGTCAACTATCACCCAAATTGCATCATGTCCCTTAGCTGTCCTAGGTAATCCAACAACAAAGTCCATCGTTATTTGTTCCCATTTCCTTCGGGAACTGGTAAGGGTTGCAATGTCCCTGAGGGTCTCTGGTGTTCAGCTTTGACTTGCTGGCAGGTCAGACATGACTCTACATACTTCGCCACACTTCTTTTCATACCTGGCCACCAGTAATACTGCCTGAGATCTCTGTACATCTTTGTACTCCCAGGGTGGACAGAGAATCCGGAAGAATTTCCTCACGAAGCTCATTATTGGCAGGAACAAACCACCTATTTCTAAACTTAAGGATTCCATCGGTAGAATGACTAAATTCTGACTTGTCCGTAGAATCCATGCTTGACTTGTACCCGATACATTCATCATCATTTGTCTGAGCTTCCTTTATTTCTCAAGAATGGTAGGCTTTAAGGTTATGGCAGAAAGTATAGCTGATACACTGGTCACTGCTTCTAGATTAAACTTTTGGAATTCTGACTTTAAGGTTAATGGCATATTGGAAATCATAGTTGGGGTTGAGGTTGTGACTCTACTCAAGGCATCTGCCACAACATTTGCCTTACCAGGGTGGTACTTAATCTCAAAATCATAATCTTTGACAAACTCTAACCATCTACGCTGCCTCATATTCAGTTCTTTTTGCGTGAAAATATACTTCAGACTTTTATGATCTGCCATACCTCAACAAGGTTTGTCCATATAGGTAATGCCTCTATCTTTGTGTGGATATTTGTCGGCTATAACCTACGATGATTTTGTGTGTCGGCCTTAAAGGCACTAAGGTCCATAATACATTTTTGGTCATAGTAGACGATTGACAAAGTCGGCCAACATTTTCTACTATGAGACTACGTACTCTATGGATCAGTACGCCGAGCTGTAATTAGCGTATTATAAGCTGCAGAGCCTTCTTGGTTCGTCGTCTCAGACCGGATTCTAGATTCACTTCCAGGTTTTGGAAAAGTTTCAGAACTCTTTGGTACAAAGTTTGAACTTCAGCAAACTTCATCCACAGATGGACGAACAGTCCCGAGAGAACGTTCAGATACTGGAGAGATTGTTTAAGCTCTTGTTGTTGGAATTCTAATGCTCTTTCTGGACTAAGTATTGCCACGCGTGTAGTTTTCTTATACAACCAGGCTATTATCGGCTGGCTCCATATGAAGCACTTTACCGCAGGAAGTTTAGATCTCTGTTGTGTTGGGACGAGTCGTAGAAGCCAGCTGTCGGCCCCGATTGTTACAGCAGATGGTCTGAGATGCTGGCTTCTATCAGACAAAGATTCAAATGCTCATAGTCGACAGAAAACTCGTAGACCACAGAGAAGAGACTTGGAGTTTTGCTGAAGGTGTGAAGTATTCTTGAGGTGTCCACCTTTCAAGGCGTGATGATGAGTTGGCAAGAAGGGAAGCTCGTGCAAGGTTGTGGGCCATTTCCATGTGAAAGAGTGGGAAGCATGGCTCTGACTACAGTTACCAGCGGCGATGGATGGGGTTCACAAATGTTTTCATGGTGTTCGATTCTGAGAAATGTGTACG